>JAWNNJ010001821.1:0-27064 GCA_035045125.1 Hypselothyrea guttata
TCAAATATCTACCAAATGCAAGCTCAAACCACAATAACTTTTTATGAAATTTATAAATTGTATACAAAATATAGCTCTCTGCAGTTCTTCGTTTATTTTCTTTTCGCTAAGATATACTTATGCTTGACCTGCTCCAATATTCGATTCGGCTGTTGAGGATTTCAATCGAAATGAAGGTCGCACTTGAAGTCAACCCGTGGCCATTAATCAACATTGACATGACATGTCTATAGGTATATAAAAAGGGTTGCCAAGTTGCTCTTCAGCCGCAGGGAGTTCAGAGCATAGGTAAACAATGCCTTGAAGCGGATTTGTGTGCCACAAAGGCCGAAAGACAAATGAGCGTCTGAGCCGAAAATAGGCAAATTACAAGTAAACAACTCTTTTCGAGAGTGCCGTACTCAAGCAGCAGACCAAAGCGTCAATTCATACAGAGGAAGGACGCCTGAAAGCTTAGGCCACGTGTCTGAGCCGCTTTCAGCAAAAACAATGCCATCGACAAGCCTTTCATGAAGTATTCAGTGTCGAGAACCTTGGTTAGGTGAGTCAAGTTGGGTAAATTTAAGGATTAAGTCGTTTAAAGTGTGTCTGTCAGCACAACGATGATGGAGGCAGTTCCTCTCATGCGTGCATTGTGGGGCTAATTTATAAAATTGGGTCACAGTTTGTGGCACATGAAAATGTCTGCCACAAATTTAATGCAACTAAAAATACAAAGTGCATGCCACACAAACACACACACACATAAATTTATCTGTTGCAGAGCGTTGGCAGAATCTTTGGCAGATACATATCCATATCCATATTACATGTATCTGTATCTGAGTGCATGTATCTGCACGAGTCAGGCTGAACAAAGGCCACAACAACAAATATAACAAAGCCACATGAGCATGAATTCTTCGTGCTCATATATAAAACTGTTATATTTTTTCCACTCGCTTTTTTTGCTGAATTTATATACGGCATTCTGGAACAAAAGAACTTGCTTATCAAAGCGGAAAAAGAGTTGTGAGCAGGGAGCGAAAGGAGGTGGATGGCAGGGCGTAGGGGCCAAGTGTTAGAAGTGGCAAAACGAGCACCATATACTACTCTGCCATTCCCATAGATGGCTGGCCAAGGAAAGCGAGTTACTGTGTCGCTGACTTTTATTAATAGCGCCAACAATGACACGAGTCACAGACAATGAATACCACAACCCGGCCTGAATCTGTCCCTCTCTCAGACCCCTCCCGCTCCATTGAGGCCATATTCAGGCTGAGAAACCAATGTCAATATCTATTTTGAGTCTGGTCGCAGAGCTCAAAGTCAGCTTCACACCTCGCACACTAATTCAATGAGTTCCATTTAGTCAGTTGCCCCATTAACACCACAACACAACACCCACACACACTGAGGTCGTTAAAGCGCCTAATTCCATACAAAAACTTTAAAGTAGACTTAAAGTTGGCTTGGGTTTACCACGCAACGCAAGTTAATGAAAATAGACATATTTTCGACACAGCTAAGATTATCGATTATATTTTTTTTTATTTATAAACAAGAACTAAAAACGAATAAAGACCAACCAATTTTTATCAAAACAACAACATATGGCCATTGTTTATATAAATAATTTTATTTTTAAAAACAATTTTAAATGATATAATAAATAAGGTATTTTGAATTTAAACCACACGCTAAGGAAAATAAACACATTTTCTAGACAATTAAAATTGTTCATCAGTGTATTTGATATTATAACAAGAACTAATCAAGAATTAATATCAACCAATTTATAGAATGAAGCAGTTTTTACTAAAAAAAAATGTAATTAAATTTAATGTTGAGAAAAAAAAAAGAAATTTAAATTTAAATTTTAATATTTAATTAGTGAAAATAGCACTTATTCAGTTTATAGAATATGTTTTAAATTTCATGATATTTTTAAATCGGTGGGTCAGTTTCCAATGAATTGATCCAATAATTTTTGCAAATTTAAAACTGTTATATTACCTAAGAAGTATTAATTTGTTTTTAATTTTGCCGTCATATACAACAATTTTATTTAACTTCACCTAATCCATCATTTCCTATCGTTTTATCAATAAGTTTTAAGTTATATTCAAATAGTTCATTTGCTTTTTAAAAAAGCAGAATATCATACATTATATAAATACATTATTATATAAATATGTGCGTAATTAAAAATATTGCAATATATTTTCATGAACAAGGAGCAGGACGTAGG
Source organism: Hypselothyrea guttata (assembly GCA_035045125.1). NCBI lineage: Eukaryota > Metazoa > Arthropoda > Insecta > Diptera > Drosophilidae > Hypselothyrea > Hypselothyrea guttata. Next base: position 2,231 of record JAWNNJ010001821.1, read on the forward strand.
ATTGGAAATCTCTTATTATTATAGTTGTTATAAATTCATGTCTACGTCTTTGCAAATGAGGCAAGAAATTAATGTAATTTGGGGGCAAAAGGCTTAGCAACCGCAGAACATGCAAACACCATTTAAAACTTGGCTTGTCACAACCCCCTGTTGCCAAACAACACTAAAAGGATGAAAGAAATGAGGAAACAAGAAGGAAACACCGTAGTAGTATGGTAAAAACTTTTGATGCCAGCTGAATATTGCCGAGCCTGACAACAAGTCTGGTGACGTCTGTGCGCTGTTTGCATGTCGCTGCACCCGGGGGTGCTACTTACTAGAAAACTTTATGGTAGTTCCGAGAAGTCAACGCACACAGATACACCAGATACACACACACACACACATGGATAGACAACATATATGGAAACTGTACTTGCAAACGCCCAGAAACTCCGCCCACTGCGCATAAAGAAACGACAACTGTCTTGTACTGCGTTGCCTAAAAACTTGTGAAATAGTTTCTCTGTCGCCTACGACTCCGACTCCGACTCCGCCAAGTTTGCCGCATAATTTCAGCAAATGTAAATATTATGTGCAAATAAATACGAACACATCTTCGAAGAGCCGTGGGGAAGAGCAACAAATGCGAGGACAGCGGCAAACTGGCAAAACTAATGCGACTTTTGGGGCCTGTTAATAACTAGAACATGTTTTAATTCACATGCACACGCGTGTCATCCAGCATCCTGGCAGGATGTTGAGCTGGGTTTCCGTTTACCAATTTACCAGTTAACAGTTACCAGTTGCCAGTTGCCAGTTGCCACTTATTAGCAATGCTGGAAAATCCTAAAACCAACTGTCAAGATGTAAACACTTCTCGGTGTGGCAAGACAAGTTTCAGCTGCCTAAACTTGCACCCTTTTTGGTAGACGCCTGGGGCATGTCTTTGCAGCAGTCAACAGTTTAGCGACAGCAGTTTTATGTTATTTCCTCTGACACGAATTTAATCATATTTATGTGCTGGCAATTTGCATAATCAAAGAATCTAAAGAGCTAGAACTCGTTTAATTGAAGATTGTAGAGTAAATTTATATTTATTGCATATAGCTATTTTGTTTAAATACTTCATATAAATTTGTCTATAGCTGAGCTGTTCCCTCACTTTAATTTTCTTCAGACAATAGCCAAGTAATTTTGCCTGTCAGGCATCTGCAATCCGAAACTAGGTGAAATCAATATCCTTAAGTCATTGTCTTGCCTTGTCACAACTTTTGCTTCGTCATTGTTGTCAGTCCTTGATTTTCTTTTTGCTTTTTTCTCCTGACTGCGCTGAAATCTACACAATACTTTTTCCAACTACTTGTGCTCAATTGCCGCCTTCGAGTGATGCTGCTACTCCTGCTGTCACAATCGTCGAACAAAAAATCTAGTTCATTTCTTTTTATGGCATTTGACCGAAAAATTTCATTTCGTTGAGCTAAAAGTTTAGTGTCGCCTACAGACACATTGAGCAATAGTTCGGCTTAGATAGCTAGAGAAGCAGCAGTGGCATCTATTATAGCTTTTAATTTAGTTGCAGTTTCATTATGCTATTTCGAAAAGAATAGTTTCAAATTTAAAGCAGGCTGAATATTTGCTCGCTTTAAGGTAAAATTTTATAGGATTTAACCACAGGTTGACTTAAAGTGCTGGCCTTATAAAACTACATAATATATGTCTACGTAGTACACTTTATTTTTATCGATTTAATAAATTGCAAGTTTTCAGCGAGCTACAATTTTTTATGTCTTCAATTTAAGGTTCACTGAGCTCAGACTTGAAAAATGTGCGCTAAAATTTCGACATTGAGTTTGAAATTGGAATTGGTATTGGAGTGTTTTGTAGCTGACACAGTTACGGTCACGGCAGAATTTTTATTACGCTTCGATTTTTGCACTAAATTTTGCGCATTTAGCTCCTGGTGCACAGGCAGCATCAGCACAAGACAGAACAGGACTGAACAGGACAGAACAGGATGGGATATGCTGGCTCGGCGAGTGTGTAAAGTGCATTTTCAGTTTTGTAGTTTATTACTTTCGCTTAAGTTTTTGCCTTTTTTAATGCTTCTCGAATCGCAAGTCTGCCTGTTTTCGATTTTCACTTTTATGCAGTGTAAAAGTTCTTGCGCCCTTCTTACTCCGTTGCTTGTTTTTAAAATGTTTAGTGAGGCGAACAAATTTGGCTGATTGTACTTTGGAGCATGTTTACCATAAATTGAACAAAAGTTAAAAAAGTTGAGGAAAAAACATGAACACATACTCGAGAACCTGTCTTTTAAGATAGAAACCTAGTCGTATTTGTATACGTCAATGCTTTGCTTCAACTTAAATACTTCTTCTGACTTGGTTAAGCTAGCATTTGGTCAAAGAGCTTGCAAACAAATGTATTTATCTATGCAAGTGTATTCATGAATAAAAGCACTGTTGAATGCAAGAAGTCATTGAAAGTTACGCTTAACTGGCAACTTTGCAACAAATTTAATGGAAAACTTTTGCCTATGTCGCCGAGAATACTATAACATACGTTTACTTTCAGATCCTAACGATATTTAGGGAAAGTTTTCTAGAGAAAAAGCTAGCAAGACTTTTGCCTAAATCACTGCAGATGCAAAGATGTTGAAATTTAATCTCACTTTAGTTTGTTAAATTAATAACTCGGCTATATTTAGATTCCAAAATATCGTTAAGCAGCTGGCGAAATATGGTTCAAGGTCTAGGAACGTTGAGTTCTAAATGAGCCATCTAATCTCTAGTAATCTGTGTAACAAATGCCAAGCTTGATAATGTTAATAAGCTCAACACGCCAATTCTTTCCCTCTCTCGGCGTTTAATATATTGCACGTACTTATCATATATGTACGCCGTAAGAACCGCAGGAAACAAACAAAATGTCAAATATGGCTGCCAGTCGGAGAAAGAGAGCAGGCCTGAAAATTATGATTTCGTCATGCAAAATGCGGCTAAACAGTCATAAATAAGCACGCATACACACACATGCTAAATCATAAAAGAATAATGAGTGTGTTTCTGTTAGAGAGAGCGAGAATTAGAAAGCGAAACGCAGAAGAGAGAAAGACGGAGAGTGTGTGTATGAAGTTATCACGTGACTCCCTACGCACATTGCATGCCATAAATTACAAAGTACTTTACCCGCCAAACTCAATTTACATTTATGCGCGAAGAGAGCAAAAGAAACGCAGAGAAAAGAGAAACAGATAAGAGGGCAAAGAGACTAAAAGAGACCGAGTCACAAACACAACCAACCGACACATACGCCGTTTGCTTCTGCGCTGATAAGGACAAAGTGCAGAGCCAACCAGTAAGGACGGATCCGATCAGACGGACCCACCCGACTGAATACCCTAGAAATTAAAAATAATTGAAAAACATTTATAAAAGCGCAGCATCAATGGTTCCTCTGGTTCCACTTTTTTTTAGACTCTGTACTTTAAAAAAGTAAAAGAGTCTATTAGTTTAGTGCAAATGACAGCTGTGTGTAACAGGCAGAAGGAAGCGTGGTAGACCCCACAAAGTATATATATTCTGACTCAGGACGACGAGCTGAGTTGATATAGCCATGTCCGTCCGTCCGTCCGTCCGTCTGTCCGTCTGTCCGTCTGTCTGTATGAACACCTAGATCTCAGCAACTAAAAGAGATAGAAACACCAGCTTTCCGTATTTAGGTAGTCAGCTAATGCAAGCAGATCAAGTTTGTTTCAAACTTTTGATATCTCGCCTCCTTCATCCGCGAATCATCAAAAATCTACACCTACCTCAAAAATCTCGAAAACTATAAACGCCACAGCAGCCACAATAATAGCGCTACAGACTTGTAATTTGGCATGTACGTAGCCTAAGGTATTCTTCACCGATGATATTAATTTATTTATGATTTGAATTGGAAATAGCGAAGATATGCAAGAGACAATTTTTTTCAAAATGCATGTATGTGCCACTGCAGCCACAATAATAAAGCTACATACTTGTGATTTGAAATGTACGTAGCCTATTGAATTATCCATCGATGCTGTAAATTACATTACAAACGGAGAAGAAACAGCGAAGTTATGCACCAATGAATTGTTTTATAAATGTATGTAAGCGCCACTACAGCCACAGTTTAAAGGCTATCGACTTGGGATTTGGCATGTACGCAGCCCATGGCATTATCCATCAACGCTGTGAATTATATTACCAACGGAAAAGAAACAGCGAAGATAGCGCAGACAGAGAAGCCGCCTGGAGCTTGCAAACTATAAGAGCTAGAAATACCATTTTTTTGTATTTATGTTCTCCTATGCAACCATCAGATCAAGTTAGTATGGGTTTTTTGATAACTCCTCTCATTCCTCCGCTAACCGAAAAACCAATTTAGCAACAGTTTGCAGTTTTAAAGCTCAAGTTTTAAAGCTAAAGATTTGGGATGTGGCATGTACGTGGTCTATGACAATCCCCATCGATGATGTGAATTACATTACGATCGAATAAGAAACAGCGAAGAAAACACAAAGTACAGGGTCTCCTACAGTCGGTTGCGTCCGACTGTAGCTCCGTCCTTACTGGTTTTAACAGATTTTAATGCGTATTTTAAGATAATTAAATATATTGGTAGAAAATATATATTTATATATAATTGATTGGGTTTTTCCCAATCCCGGCAGCAAAGGCGGGCCCTATTTCACATTATTTTGTTTTTTTTCCAACCACAGATTTACTTATTAATTTAAAACATTATTTACATTGTTTTTTATTTTAATTACTTTATCTACTGAATTTAGTTGACAGTAAATAAATAAAATAAATAAATATTTCAAATCGAATACATATACTTTATGGGGTCTGCCACGCCTCATTCTGTCTGCAAAGTCAATAACCCTATTCTTACCCATTCCATGGGTACAGGGTATAAAAAGTTGTTAAATCAAAGGAAGCGAAAATGTTGCATTAAATTAGGCGCACAAAAAGTTTACGATGCGTCACCTTTCCCCTTGCCTCATGCCACATTTAAATGTCGATAAATCATTAAAAGAAAAAATATATTTATGAAAATAATAATAATAATCATAAAGAGCAGAACGTAACATTAAAACGCCCGAACGCAAATGGCAAGTGCCAAGTGCCAAGCGAATCAAGCTTGAGCAGCAAATGGAAAATGCTGAAAAACTTTTTTTTGCGTATTCTTCTTTTTTTCGGTCGATTCTTTTGCACTTTTATAACCCACAAAATACGATTTTTATTGCTCTGCCCTCAGCGTCGTCTCGCACTTCATAAAAATGTAAAATATTATGATGACTAACAGACACGTACTCAACATATTGCCAACCCTCCGGCCCACTTCCTTTGCCACTCTCCATTTCAAACGGAATGTGCGTTCCTTTGCTTTTTTGCTATTGGCAAAATCATGAAGACAGTAAATTTACACCTATGAAAGGTTCGAAGACCTTTCCTTTAACAGAGAGATCTCACATTCTTGACAGCCGCCTGAGGCTAAAGGATATACAATTTTGTTATATTTATGAATGAGACAATAAAAATAAACAGTTGCTATAGCTATCCAACTTAGTAAAATATTTTTTTTTTTCTTTGAAATTTTCCTAATAAAACTATTGAATTTTCTCACCATAGTCGGGTTTTACTGTAGATGATTCTGCATTTTTGCTGGCTCCGCACAGAAAATGTAAATCACATATCTCTAATCATTTGGAAATGTGCAAAAAAGCATATCAAAGAGGTAAACCAATATGTACTAAAAGTTCATAAATTGAAAAATAATAAAATAAGAATGCTTGGAATTCTGACAGTTTTTCATATTTTTACATGCATGAAAAGTCTTGCAATTGTAGATAATTATTTTTAAAACAACTGAATTACACTTGATTTATAAGCATATTTTAATTCCGTTTATTATGGCTGATTGTGTTTGTGTCTATTTAATATCTCGCTATTAGTTTTTGCTAAGATTTCTGCTGAGGGAGAAGCTCATTTATTAAACGAGGACGTCTGCTATCATTTTCATGGCATATAATTGAACACAGTTGCTAACAAAAGAATCAACTAGCTTGCGGAAACAAGCTTAGTACTAAAGCACACGCTGCGTATACATAATGTATACGTCTTTAGAGAGAGCATAAGTAGGGCAGCGTGCACTATAAAAAAATAAGGGAGAAGAAAAGCTGATAGTGTTGGCTGCTGGATGGCAGCTGGCAGTGAATGCCACTTAATCTTAATACATTTTACAGTTTAACCCATACATCAGCTTAACTCTGGCTTAACTTACCGCAGGCTAAAGCTGCTCTCTGCCGCATTTTGCATGCTCGTAAAAGTGTGAGCACATTTTAACCAAACCGAACCAATATGCGGCAGACACCTGACTCTGAAAACTCTTAACTGCCACAGACCAGGCTCAACCAGATTGGGCGGAGCCGATCAGTCGGATGCACTCGAATGTAGAATACCCTGTAACCTATATACTATATATAATTTATTAAACTTCATTTTGTTCCACACAATATATTCAATCAGATTAATTGTCGGTTTTTATGTTTTAATGTTTATATATCTTTCTCCTGCATATGATTACTTATCCCATAGGCAAAACTTTGATCCAAAATATCTCTCTTAATTGTAGATGAAATTAATATAATTGTTAAATAATAATAATCTCTATAAGCTACTGAGAACAGAATATCCGTGTATGGTTTTGTATATTATATATATATATTAGTATTAGTTCTAAAAATGATCATGCAAAAAATGGTCCATCCAGCTTTTGGAATTTCCGAAATCTCATCGTTCATACAGACTGACGAGTAACAGAAAAAGACTGGGGAGAATTTAATATTTGCCAAATGTATTAACCCTGTTTTCAATGGGTACAAGGTATAAAAACAAGCACTGGCTACAGTATTCAAAAAATAAGTGGATGAGAGTGTAAAGAAAAAGCAGAAAGAAATATCTGGATCAGAAATGGAAACCCAGTTGCAGTTGTGCTGGCTGAGCACTGAGGGTACCCAACTGGCTTCACTGTTGTTGCAAATTGAAATATGCAATTTGTCGTAAGAGATTTTCTGTGGCTGCAGCCTGAGTCGGGTAGCTGCTGCCATGGCTGTGACCTCGTCTCCTGCTACTCGTTTTTACTTTTCAATTTCAATGTATTATCGGTTAACAGCATTATGTCAGCGTTCAGGCGTAAAACTGCTTAAGAAAATTGCAACAAGAGCAAAAGAAACAGGCAACAGTAAGTAGAAATCGGTTGTGTGGGTGTGGCAAGTACTTTAGCACCTTGGCTGGCACTTAATAGTTTTTCTTTGCCAGTTGCCAGTTGCCACCTCCGACTCGACCGTCATCCATCAGGACAGCCGTTTATGTCGGTAAAATGTGCCACATAATTGCGTTCCAGTTACATTTTGAGCACAGTTCATCCAGATCGCTTTTTCGCTGCATTTGTTATTTGCCACTCGGCGAGGCGATAAGTGCGCTTACAATGTAGCAGATACTGGGGCAACAGGGCGTATGCATAATATTTTTATAAGCTGCACTTTAACGACATTTGATTGAGGGCAGCTTAAGTTTTTGCACTCAAATTCCCACTTTCTGTGTCATAATTGATGGCTAGCATATGACGGCTCATCAATAATCAACATGACGTATGCGCAATATGCACGATGTAAGCAAATAAGCAAAAATCAAATCAAACACCACGTGCCACGCGGCCATCATCAATCCACACTCGGGCAGCGGAAATTGTCAAATATTAATGGACGTCAAGTTGAATGTTTTTCGTTTTTGTGCTGCCTCTGTATTGCTACAACTATTCGAAAGTGTTTTTCGCTAGTTTGATTGATAAATTTACTTCCCATTCTGCTTTTCACCTCACACTCATGCACATCATTGTCTATTGTCGGTTGTCGGTTGTCGGTTGTCTGTTGTCTGTCGTTTTTGTGCGGCTTTTGTGTATTGTGTTTGCTACTTGGGCATTTTCTGTTATGGCTTCGTTAGTAAATTATGGCCACTTCCGTTTTTGCTCCAAGCTGTCTCTAATAAACAGAGCCCCTCCCCTGCTCACATATGTATACATCCCGTGTGTGGGCGAGTGTTAAGTATGTGTGTTTGTTTGGTTGTTTGGTTGTTTGTGTTATGGCTTACTTATGAGATTCCTGTCGAGCTGCTTTTTTCTGCTGCTGCCAACTTCACTTTGCCGTCCACCAAAACAAATTGACGTAAGTCGTGTGTAATTTATAATGAAATATTGTATATGCTCCTTGGCAGTTTGGCAGCCAAGTATACGGAAGGTAATAAATGACACTGTTTGTCCTCCATATGACTGTGTGTGTATCCGTGAGTGTGCATGTGTGTGTGTATTTGCCACAGGCCAGAGCCTAATGGTGTGCAAACGAGTGTGAGAGCTTTGACTTCAATATATGCTTGTCTGTTATTGAATACTGCTCAAATCTATGCCACGCTTGACAGCTTTAAATGCCAATCGTGACGAATTTCATTTTAGTTTGAAGCTATATTAAAAATTGTGAAATCTGGTGAATACTGTGTGCAACTTTCGAATAGAAGATCTAATTGTTTCAGCACATACAAGTTTGTTGAAAGCAAAGTGTTCCGTATTCTCAATATTTTCTCATTTATTATTTTTCAATATTTTATGCTTTGCTAGAAGCTAAAGCCTGCACAAAGATAGACAAACCATTGGAAATAATGCTTTTAGTGTGCGATAAGCCTAAAGAATTTCCTCCTTGTGCTTATATTTGTATTGTATCTATATTCATATTTAAATTAAAAGGATAACAAAATTTCAATCGGACCCTCGGTAAATTTTTTAATATACATACAAATATTTTCCTACATTTTCATTTCAGAAACGATATTTATCCAAACGATATCTTCACTAGAACTATTTATCTCGCATACTTCTTTGCAAGCCCGACCACTGTGCACTGTGTATGATGTCCAAGTTAGTTTCAAACTTATTGAATAAAATATGTGTAGTTGTAGTAATTTCAGATCAATTGTGTTTAATTCAGCAAATAAGTTGGACTCTTTAACATGTGCAAAGAGATTACACTTAATTGCACTACTCGGCAAGCGTATCTAATCATTTCGCCAAAGTTTTGTTTAAACATAAGATTAGTCACCTTTCTACAAAATTAGCTTGCTGTATTGCGTGCTACTCCAAATGCTAATTGTATTTGGACAAGAAGGAAAAATTGCCGGCAATCTATGCAATTCCGTTATGTATTACGAGAAATTCAACTTCTCAACTTTGGCTGCTCACTTTATTCGGCAGCGGGAAGTTGAAAGTTGAGTTGTTGGCCTCTGTAAACATGCCTACAGATATTCGTGCCACATGGCGCATACTTAATGCACACGTGGCATGCAAAATGGCAGTCAGCAACGCCCTGTAATTAGACTGAGACATGCTAAGTGCACAGACAGCCCGAAAGCAAAGTAAACTGCAAGTGCTGAGGGGCAGGAGTTTGGTATATAGGTAATGAGCCAGGTGCACGCCATGAATATCTGGATTCGCCTATTGTTTCTTTTGCAATGTTATTTCTTTTATTTCACTGTTAAGTTTCCTCTCGCTATTTGTTACGACTTCAGCATGTTTTCCAATTCAATTTGCAAACATTTTTCTGTAATTTCTCGACACTTAATTGTGGTTTATTTTTCGGTGGTTTTCGTTTGTTTAGTGTATGCTAAACTAAAGCAAAACAGCAGAGAATTTCTCCTGGTAAATTGAGCTGTAGACTGTATGACTTTAGCAATTTCCTTTCACGTCCAATTATGAACTTTGACTTATCAATTTCCTGGAAAAAGGCCACACAGCTGCGTCATCCTAAAAGAACATTCTTTGCTACATTCATTTAATGCGCAATTTAAATTCAATGCCTGGTCCTTTCCTACACACGTGTCTCTGTGTATGTGAGACAAAGTTTTTTGGGTCAAGTGGCCATTGAGAAGGTGAACTTTTCGGCCATTTTGCTAGAGTGTGACAAATTTTTGATGCATATTTTATGCCTTGCCAATGCGACAATATGTGTGTGTGTGTGTGTGTGTGTTAGAGCCAGCATTTCTGCCTTCAAGTTGAAAACTACAACAAAAATACTTAACTTTCAATGAGCCACACTCGAAAATGAAGCAAGTGCCGTAGCCAACGAAATTTTGTGTGTAAATATTGAGTAGACGAGTGTGTATAAATTTAAATAAAAAAAACACCAACTTCAAAGTTAAATAAAATTTTGTGAGCTATTTTTAAAATTGGCTGTATAGATATTTACTTAACCTTTTGGCAAAGCCATATTTGCTGATACCTTTTTATGCGAGTGATTTAATAAATTTATTTACAGCACTTGCAAATTTATTTCCTTTTAATAGACTTAGAAGCCTCATAAGACTGTGAACTGCAATTGCTTAATAGTTGTATTTGCTCTGAAGACACAAAGCTACTCTTCATTGCAGTTTTCGTATTTTATATTAAAATAATCAAATATAGTCAAGTTAAATACCCTACAAGCTCTGTTGTTTGGCGCTGCCTCTCCAAACCATTCGCATAGTTGCTGGATAATTAAGAGGCACAAGCAGGTCCTGAGACTGTTTAATTTTCCGATGCAGATGTCCTGTGGGGTATGCCCACTTCCTTCGCTAACCGCGATTGTACAGATGGTATGGCGATTATTAATTAAGTTGGAAAATGGTCAGCAGGCGCATTTTATTTAGTTTGCATTTAAATTGTGTTTTTAATTAGCTTGGATTAAAAACTTTTTTGGCTTCTGTGTGTTTCGCTTTCTGTGTGTTTTTGGCAGCGGAGTTTAGCTTTATGTATGATGTATGATGTATGATGTATGATGTTATTTGCAATTTACATTTTAGCCTAGAAACATTATATTTTATATGCAGCATTGAAGAAAATTTAAATATTTATTATCCAATTGTTTTACTCTTTTTACCGATGCTTTGCCTGATTGATAAATGATGTAATGCTTAAAGGTTTGTATTATATTTAAAATATTCAACGATTTTGCTCTTTAAGCTGGAAAAGTTTTCGTTGTTTCTTATCCAAAGTTGCGAAAAGGAAAACGAATTGTAATAAATGTAATTTTACAATTTTCTCTTCTTCTTGTCATTTCTTTTGGCAATTGTCTGGTACAAGCAAATGAGCATGAACTCAACGCAACGCCCAACTGCGTTAGCACTGAGCTCTTCCTGCTCCACTTCTTATCTCTTCCACCAAACAGCAATCTTGGCCAACTGAAATATCTGGCTTCAAAAGTTTTTTTCACAGGCAAAGTATAAAGTTTAGTTACGCTTAGACTTGAAATACTTCTTTTGAAATACTTATTTTCTTTAAGATTTTTTCTTGGACTGTTGTTTTTTTTTTGTGATAAAACGACTATATATTATATATATATATATTTCATCCGCAAACCTTGCTCTTTTTTGGGGAAGAATATGCCTGACCAATATTTCCATTTCCGCATGCAACACGCAGACATGGCATCGATTTCCGCTTCCGTAATCGTCATTGGTCTGCGTGCCACGTTGCACACACCTCACACGCTCCCAAATATTATTCATATTACATGTTGCTACTCTGTGTCACATGTCTGCGATGGGATTTTAGAGTGTTGCAACGCAATGTTATTTTTATAGAACACGAAACTCATCCATAAAGCATAACTATGGCTGATGCATATTCATTGGTTTTTTTGCCCTGAAACTTTTTTATATGAAATGTCTATTATGTTTTTTATGTACCGCATGTAGTTACAATATTTCTGATTACTTAAGCAGAAGTGCTGATAACGCCTTTTGACACAGCTGAACCCTTTGTTTATTTGTAATGTCCAATAAACGTTGGATTATTGTCACATGAGAAATGGCCGAAAGTATTATCGGCAGGGCATTTTAAATCATAATAATCGGGTGGTGATCACATAGGACTATCTTTTCCCCGGTGTTCATTTTTTATTTGTAATGCTGTAAAACGTAGAGTTGTTGTAGGCACGATATCGTTATCACATGTTATTGGTGTATATCAATTTATTGCCTTTTGCCGCTGCCACACAGTGCGTATGATGAATATTTTTGTTTGCGTTTGCGAGCACGCGCAGAAACTTTACTGATTGCCAGTACTTGATTGGCTTATTGATTTATATTTGGTGCGCAACGGTACGGGGAAGCGTTGGTTAGATCTGACAAAATTGCATTATGGTTTTTATTTTGGCGAGTGTGGGTTCTGTGTGCTTGTGTGGGAGATATTAGGCAGCAATTGTTGGTAGGGGCAGAGGGTCACGTATATGGTAAGTCACATAGGCATAAATAAATCTCAATGGCTCGGGCCCGATGGAGGTTTATTGGCCAATGGCCACAATTTCTTATAATGCGTACATTAAGTGACGCAAACAGATGTTAATCGCATGGAAATGCTGCAGATTAGAAATTATGACATTACATTAATTTCTCAAAATGACACACACAATGGCTGGCTCATTTATATTTGGTACTTCAGCAAAAAGTCAGTTAAGCACAAAATATGGCCAACATGCAAACAGCTGATAAACTTGAAATCTGTACACGAACACGAACACACAAAGCCTAACTACAACGGAGCTGAGGGTGTGGGGCAGGGCAAATGCAAAGCCCTCGAGGACTGATATTGGCCACCCAATGGACTTTGCCTTAAAAAGCGGCAAATCATGCTTAATGTGGCATTTTCTGGTTTTTATTATTATTATTCTCTTCTCTTCTCTTTGCGCTGCTCTATTTGCAGTTGGCAGCGAGAACAAGCTCAAGATTTAAAAGAAATGCCAAGCGACACAGCAACAGCAACAATACTAAACCAAACCAAACCATAAAAAAGGCAGCAAATAAAATAAAATGAGAAGAGACGACAGAGGAAGGGAGGGAGAGACGGGCAAGAGCAAAAAGCAAATAAAAACCACAGAGGCGAGAAAGGACTTCACTAAGCAGGCGAAAAGGAAAGATGATATAAATTTTATTGTCATGTCCAAGTAGATTAAACTAGCTGCATGGCCGAGCCAACCTAAGCCCGACCAAGCCTAGGCAAACCTAGCTGACTCGTGTCGTGTCGTGTCGAGTCTTGTCCTGTCCTGTCCTGTCTCTCGCAGCCCACAAAAGTATGCTATATAAAAGGCACAAGAGATTTATTAAGAACTTTTCGCACACACGTGAGCATGTGAGTGTTTGTATGCGAGTGCTTATATGCGCCAATAAAAATCTACATTTAACTTTGCATGAAACATCCAAACGCAAGCGTAGATACATTCAACTCAGGCCGAATTCTGCGAAAAAAGCAAAGTTTCATTAATTTTGACATTAAGTGGAAGGACTTTTCCCCACTCTCTGTTTTATGGCTCTTGTTGGTGCCTGTTGTTATTCCAAATTTATCTGGCAATTCATTTTGACATGACAGCCAAATAAATAATGATTTATTTTGCCTAATGCCTTGCTGTCGGCGTAAAGGTAGCCCCAAAAGGCTAGACAGCAACACCTTTTGGCTTCTACATCGACTTTGACTCCAGCTCCAGCTCCGGCTTCACTTCCATCTCAAGGCTCATTAAGTGTTTGGCTTTGCGTTGTGGCGGCGATTTGCATTAAACTGTCAAAAATTTATAAATTGCTGCCGTTTTAAGATTTATGATGATCGGATCCCACCAGATCCCATAGGCAGATTACGTGCCTGTCCAAAGAGTGCCCACGTGGCATTGACATTGACATTGACATTGGGACTCACAGCACAAATTAAACCCTTTTTGATTGTTTTTTTACAGCCTTGTGCTCATTCCAGATGTGAAACAATAGATTGTGCTGCAAAGAGCTCAACTGATAAGGAAAAGGAGCAATCATATATATACAACATCCAATTAATAAAAGCATACATTTAATTGTTCCTTTTAATTGCCACTTATGGGAACAAACTCACAATTAGCTGCCCTTGAACCCCATTGCACTTAGACAATCTGAAGAGAGCAGAAAAACCTCAGTCCTTGTAAAAATTTGTCATAATTTTGCAAAAAAATTCTTGCAGTTCAGCAGAATGACAGCACACTTAAGGACATTGACTGTCTGTGCTTATCCTTTTTAGGGAGCACCTTTTGGCATCAGTTCGTACTTAGTTAAATGTCTGTCTTGTCGAAGAAGACAAATTACAGGTAAATGTAAATTTTGTCATACTTGAACAGTTCTTGCGATATTTTATACATTTTTCATGCTCAGCTCAAATTGTGCGTTGACATTTTCCTTATCATTGCGTTGCCTGGGCTGGGCCGACCCAGCTTCGCCTTTTTGCCGTTGACCTGCATTGCTCCAAAAAAAAGTCATTTAATTGGACGTTTTTGTGCTACATGAAGGTAGAAAAATAAAAATGTCTATGGAATTTAGCTTGTTCAGTTTACTTGACATATTAAGCCTGTAATTGGTTGAACAATCAAAATGCAATTTAATTTTTTTTTTAGCAAACTTAACATGTCAAACAAACAGATAAAGTTATTAAATTTTTGTTTAAAGTCTAGAGACCTTTGTTCGTTATTCTATATTACACATCACAAACTAAGCACTTCATAGTCTGTATTTTTCTGTAGCGCTTTAAGCAGACAATTTGTTTTACGAAAACACAGGTAACTAAACGCAATCAACTCAAATAAACAAGGTACACAGTGCGTATACTTAATTACAAACAACAACAGACATTTCACAGCATAGTATGAGCAATGAATAAGAAATTAGCAGCTATAAGCGTAAGCAAGAGATACCTTATATAAAAAAGTCAGTCGGACGTGCCCGACTGCACAATACCCCGTACCCTATATTCAAAATATATCTTTATGAAACTATCACACGAAACGTAGCAGCAATGCTTATTCTTCTTACTTTTTTATGTGTGCCAGATTTAATGGCAGCTTAATACCGCTCAAATCAAACTCTTGCCAGATCCACAAACTAATGCTTTTGAAATTATAATAAATAAATATGTATTATAAAAAGCACACTCGCCACTCCACGTAAGCGCCCTTGCGTCATAACACACGTCCTAACCACTTGACTTCACTACACTTTGATCAACAGCTCTGCAGCAGCCGTATTTATAGTGTTTGCAGGCTGCGCATTCGCTGTCTCTTTCTATCAGTTCCCGACAAAAAGAAAGAGAAATATCCAAGAAAACCCACCCACCAATCGGCAACAGTGGTGAAATCAACCGCTCTCAATGCATAATTTCTGAGGCAGCGCTTAGCTGCTCTCCTTGCAGGCTCTCCAAGCATACCTCTTGCATTACAAGTAATGCAGCGGGTAGCCGGCTCGCCTATAAAGAAAACATCGACCGCTCTCTATGCATAATCTCTGAGGCAGCGCTTATGCGCTCTCCTTGCTGGCTCTCCAAGCATACTCCCTGCATTACAAGTAATGCAGCGGGTAGCCGGCTCGCCTATAAAGAACACATCAACCGCTCTCTATGCATAGGCTCCGAGGAAGCGCTTAGGCGCTCTCGCTGCTGGCTCTCCAAGCATACTGCCTGCATTACAAGTAATGCAGCGGGTAGCCGGCTCGCCTATAAAGAACAAATTGACCGCTCTCTATGCATAATCTCTGAGGCAGCGCTTATGCACTCTCCTTGCTGGCTCTCCAAGCGTACTGCCTGCATTACCAGTAATGCAGCGGGTAGCCGGCTCGCCTATAAAGAACACATCGACCGCTCTCTATGCATAGGCTCCGAGGAAGCGCTTAGGCGCTCTCGTTGCTGGCTCTCCAAGCATACTGCCTGCATTACAAGTAATGCAGCGGGTAGCCGGCGCGCCTATAAAGAACAAATCGACCGCTCTCTATGCATAATCTCTGAGGCAGCGCTTATGCGCTCTCATTGCTAGCTCTCCAAGCATACCTCCTGCATTACAAGTAATGCAGCGGGTAGCCGGCTCGCCTATAAAGAACAAATCGACCGCTCTCTATGCATAATCTCTGAGGCAGCGCTTATGCGCTCTCCTTGCTGGCTCTCCTAGCATACCTCCTGCATTACAAGTAATGCAGCGGGTAGCCGGCTCGCCTATAAAGAAAACATCGACCGCTCTCTATGCATAATCCCTGAGGCAGCGCTTATGCGGTCTCCTTGCTGGCTCTCCAAGCATACCTCCTGCATTACAATAATGCAGCGGGTAGCCGGCTCGCCTATAAAGAAAACATCGACCGCTCTCTATGCATAATCTCTGAGGCAGCGCTTATGCGCTCTCCTTGCTGGCTCTCCAAGCATACTGCCTGCATTACAAGTAATGCAGCTGGTGGGATGGACCATAGAGAGCGCTCCCCACTGTAGCAAAGTGGTGGGAATTTTTTTTAGCGGGAACTGATCAATACAGCGAACACTATAAACACTGCTGTTGCAGTGCTGATAATCACAGTGTAGTGTGCAATGAAGAGATGAAGACGTGTTAAGTGCGCTGAAGTGGCAAAAGTAATATTTATTATAATTTAAAGTGACAGAAGTTTGTGCTGATGGCTTGGTCTGGACAATTGTGTCGACAATGCAGATGAGTTTCCTAATCAAGAATATATATAGTTTGTGGGCTCTGCCACGCCTCCTTCTGCCTGTTACATACATTCCCACAAAGTAATTAACCCCGTTTGTCCCATTTTTCACACACAGAAACAAGCTATGCGCGTATTCACAAGCCACTCCTCCTCAGCCAAGTTGTGCGATTAGTTTGTTGCATATCTTCGTCGAAGTTAATAAACCCATTTGTACTTTTTTAATGTACAGGGTCTAAAAAACGTTTATACGAAAACAGTTTTGGCTCTCATACGTCTAACCCTAATTGCTTTTGCAGTCAGTTTCAGGTTTCATGTCAAAATCAAGGCGCTCTAAAACTAACTGCCAGCTTGATTGACTGCTAGACCTACAGACACAGAGGTTGAGTTGAGTTGAAATGGTAAAAGAAGACAGTTTCCCTGTAGCTCAGTGCTGTATTAAATTGTATTCTATTCTTAACGGGCTGACGGACAATTGAATTAGCTGGAACTAGGAGCACTCGTGGGTAACAAGCCTTTGCACTTCTCATCATCTGGAATAGTGGATGAAAAAGGTGCTGCAGGCTCTGCTACTGATAGCTGCTATTAAGATATCCTCCCTGCCTCTGTGAAACTTGTTTGCTTTTCTGCACTTTAATTAAAATGTAATTTACAGCCATGTCGAACGCCGCGGACATTGCAGCTGTGTGCCAGCTGCACTGAGTGATTGACGGACTGATTGACGGACGGCTGAACTATCGGACAGATTGTACGGAAGTGACTGACAGCAGTGCTGCTTTAGGCAAGTAAATTGACTATCAAGTTAAAGATTTTCATCTTTTTGGATTGCAACATCATAATGTATTTTTTGTATCAAATTGGTTTAATTTATGAGCAATTGCTGATTCTATTGACAGAGCGCAAAAACGTTCCAATCTAGATCAACATTTTCAAGAGTCATTAATTTTCTAGGGTCGTCACGCATATTCTGGCATTGATAAAATGGATTTCATATAAAAATAATGAAAAGCACAGTGGGCTTAGGTTGTAAAAGGGGAAATTACTGCATAGACAAGAACAGACCTGAAATAATTTGTATATGTTCATCGACTTGTATAGACATGATGTATATATTATTAAATAAATATATTTAATTACTTATAAATAAATTAAGAAATTTTTTAACGTTTTTTAAGAAATTGCAGTTATTTACCCACTGTTGTTATACTCGGAAAAAAAGCAAATAATCAGCAGCCGAACGTGAAAATGGATGGAATGTCCACAGAGTCAGACAGTTGGACGGAAAGAAAGGCAGGCAGACAATCGTTTATACGTTTTTTGCATAAATTTGGCCACTTTGTGTTGCTTCCTCTGCTTATTTCCCACTTTTCTTTTCTTTTTTATTTATTTTTTTTTTGCAATGCCCAACAGCTTAGCAAATTCTTTAGCGTTTGAAAAATGTCGAAACATTTGTCCATTTTGCACGATATGGATAGGGGAAAAGCAAAGACCCCGTACCAAAGTGAAAAACTTGTGCAAAGAGGGCAGAACAAAAAGAATGAACAAACTGAAAACTTCAGCAAAGCTGACCCTTTTCTGACATGGTCGCCAGTGGCCTTTGGGATTAAGAGGTGGCCGGGTAAATGCCGAAGAAAAATTGAAACAAGTTACCCAAACCATTTTCATTCTTTACCGCTTGCCAATTTATTCAAATGCCTTGCAAAGTGCTAAATAAACAAGACTGAAAAATGCCTAGGTTTTTTTTTTTGTTCTGAACTGAGAGGGCTTCTAGGGTAGAGCATGTGCGTCATTTTTCTTGGTTTTAGACGTTGGCATCAGAAGCGAGAAAAAATTATATTATATCATACTTATTTGTAGCCTAAGCTCCCCCTTGCTAGCCCCCATCCCGCTGTAATACTCACCTTGTATGGGCACATAAATATTTAGATAAAGACAATCCTCTGATTGATTTTGCAGATAGGGCAGCAATCGCTTCAGATACTCCAAGCGACCCTTGGGCATGCGCTCGAGAGCCGCTGTCTCATTGTGTATGTCGGGCAGGCGTTGTGGACAAACTGGACTAAATCTGCAAGAATGGAGAGAGAAAATTGAGAAAAATGTTGGTTAAATGCAAAAGTTTTTTTCGCTGACATTTTCTGATTTAAAAAGGTTTCACAACTTTGGCTTATTTCTATGCTAGGCCTCTGTCAGTCGTTATAAACAGATTAATTTGCTTGCATTGTGTAATCTTTGCCGCAAGTCTAGTCAAAGTCAGAAAGAAAATTTTACATTCTATGCCCGATTGTCTTTGGGGTCGTAATAACTTTTTGATTCCAGCTCAAACTTTGCACTTTAATTTATTTGGCCAATTTTGTTTTGAATGCCCCTTCTTCCACTAATGCCGGCAAAGCTTATTCCCTGCTGGCAAATTGCTTTTCGATTTAGCTTGTCCTCAGTCTATTTCTCCCCTTTTTTGTGTCATTCTCTATCTGTTTTCCATCAGCATTTGTTGCATTCCTCTGCAATTCAGCGATGTTTCGGGCATGTCATGCAAATGCCAACATCAACTTTAGCGTTTTCTGCTTTCTGGCCTTGTGCTCGTTTATGACTGGCAGTGGCACTCACGCTTAAGGCCAGGCTCTGCTCTGATATCTGCCTTGAACCGGCTTTCATTTTCTGGCTGGGTATTATTTGTTTTTAATCTGCCGTGTGGCAGGCGCACCAAACTAAGTGGCCTCTAGTCAAACAAGCTTTTTGCTCTCAATATGCAATTGCATGGAAATGTGCCTAAATGCAAATGTTCGAAGCATAGATTGACTTCAGATTTTTGATCTCCTTGAATGACGGGTAAGTGATTTGAGTATCTGATATCTTTGCAACGTTAAAGCTTAAGAATTTATGCAATTTTCGGTTAAACTTTATTCCAAAAGAAAAATGCAAGACCGTAAACTAATTTATGTATGCAATTTTTTTAATCAGTTATTATATTATATCAAATATTTGAAATTACCAAAGCTTAAGTAGCTATGTACTATTGTAGTATCATAAACTAACCCTTTTATTTGGTTCTAGGTTTTTTCGTAGTCCCTGCAGCAAATATTCGACCCACAAAATTTGTCATTTTCTTTTCTTTTATTTTCACCCCAGATTTTTAAATCTTACTCATATATAACATTCTAATATAAATATACGATTCTGCATTGCACTTTTGTCTCTTGTTTCCCGTAAATAAATAACTCAAATGCTTTTAAAGTTTTCAAACAATTATATCTATTGTTTTAACTATTTTTTATTTAACAAGTCAATCAAACAACTTCTGCACACATATCTATATATCTATATTTAAGCTAAGGGTTTTGATTCGCATTTTGGCTGTCCTCATAAAGCGTCTCAGCTTTTGTGGCAAATTAAATTGTCGTAAGGCGAAAATCAATAGGAACATTAAAAAAGGCTGATATCTATATGAGTCGAGGGTCCATTATAAAACAGCCCATACCAATGAAAGGGCATTAACATTAATGATATTGCGAAAACGAGAATTTATTTTATATAATTTCCCTTGTGTTATTTTTGTGTTAGCCTCTAACGTTTGTTTTGCTGTTGTGTATGTATTTAATTTTTATTATATTTGAAAAGCCGCTCAGAAAGTGGTAGAATGACCATGAAGTGACCCCGTGACCCCAGAATTGTAATGGCAGCTTGCGGTGGCCAGGCGATTGCCATAATAATCATTAATTTTATGGCAAAACAATAAGGCAGGTAATAAAAGTTTAATTTTCGGCTTCATTTTGCGAGCGAGCTTAATGGGGCAGAGAACCTGCAACCATGCGCACTGATGGCGACAACTCTGTCCGGATAAGAAGCAAAGAAATAACAAAAAAAAAAATATTAAAAATTATGTAATGAAAGCAAAAAGTTGAAATGGCGCACGTTGAGCGAGTTCAAGTTGCTGTTGTTGTTGTTGTTGCTGTTGTTCCTGCCAGAGTTTCAAACACATTTTGACATTCAGCATCAGGTGATATGGCTGCCTCCACCTTACTCCATGCTTCCCCCAAATGAACCCGCAACTCTCAGCACCAGCTTCAGCTCGTAAAAGCCACATTTTGAATTTTTAATGCGTCCCCCGAAGCAACGAAATGTGCTCAGGTTTCAAGTGGCAGCGATCTTGTTTATGCGACTTTGGTGTGCTGTCCCGACACAGTTTGGAGTTGTGCTGATAACGATAACACGGGTAAGAGGAATGCGAATTAACCTAATAAAATGCTGGGTGGGCCAATTGAGGTCAGGTCGACCAACGGCAGAAGCCAGCGATAGCGAAAGTGCAGCTCTGTGTGCTCCAGCTATTACTACAATCGATAAACGCTTTTGCGAAACGAGCTCTAAAAACTTGACAACTGTTCGGGTATTTTGCTTTTGCGATTATGGCAGATTGTGTCACACGTATTACTCCAACTAAAAGTACCTCGTCAGATAACATGTTGAAATAATTGCTGAAACTTGATAACTACTACTACAATAGACTAAGCTGATGATTACACTTGAACATGAATTTTACGAGAATTACGGATTAATATACATCAGCAGAACACACAAGTTTAAAATTGAACTTAACATCAGGTTAAAAAAACATAAATAATTCGTCAATATTACAAATTGCTTATGTAGTTTACAGATGTAGCTGACGTGCAGAAAGAAGTGTGATAGATTTATCGAAGTAATTTATATTCTAGCTATATAGAATATGTATTTGTAGGATATTAAGGAAGCTAGAAGCATCAGTGTTGGTAACTCATTATTGTCTTTCATTCGCTAGATTGAATTGCTAATTGCAGCATCTCCGTAGACCGCATTTAACATTTTATATGTATATATAGATAAAAATGAAATATCTTTAAGTCGAACATTTGCAGCCAGTTCGCATAAGCCGTTAGGAAACAAGTTTATATTTTTATCAAAAAAATTAATAAAAATTACGTAAAGCAAAATAGCTGCATTAAAAAAAAGTTGCTAAGATTTGCTGTTTTCCAATTTATTAAAAACACTTGACAGTTTAATTATTGGTTGAATAATACATGACTGAAAATTGAATAATATATACTGGCCTTGATTGGATTTTGTTACTATCGTACTTTGCTTAAATCTGTATGCTTTAATATTAATAGGAATTAATTCGGAATTAAGTCCCACGCCTGACTCTGCCTGCACGAGCTCATTATTATTAATATGAATACTAGTTGCTAAATAGAATTCAATGCATAATCATAATTTTAATTTAGTCAGCTGCAGGTACAGGTATAGCTGCTTATCGCTTTTCATTTTCCGCAAGCAAACAGCGCGTAAATTTGTGCCCGAGCAAAACAAAACAAACAATTTCTGAGCCCAGACCCAGACCCTTAAAAAAAACATGGTACGCATATAAATCACGCACCCAGAAGCAAACAGGTCAGCAGTCAGGGCGCACGGAACACAGGAAACAGGACACTGGTCACAGGACACAGGACACGGGACGCCGGACGGGGGACACAGGACACACTTCGCAAGTGAACACGGGAGACATGGAATATGAAATTCAGAAACCCACAAGAGCACGCCGTTCGAAATGGTGTGTGTATATTTTTGGGACATGGCCCGCATAATCTTCAGGTGGCAGGTATCATGGGGCTGGCGGTTGGGCCAACGTAAACAAACAGTAAACTGAACAACAGCCAAGCAAAAGTCAGCAGCAGCAGCAGCAGGAGAAGGAGAAGGATGATAAGGACCTGGGCGAGGCACTTGGAGCACTTGGAGCAGTCGTGTTGCCTTTGCTGCTGCTTAAATACATCAAACAGAAGCATAATCTCAGCCAAGCGGAAAAATGCATGCACCATAGAGTGGGCGCAATTCGAGCCAGGTTATTTGTATAGACACAGAGATGGGCCGATCGCGGGGGGCACGAGGTGCGGAGAAGCAGCAAGCGGAAGAGCTGAGCTTGGCAGCGGACCGAAAATGATATGCGACATTGCGGCCACGTCAAGCAAAATAGATTAATTTTACCTGTGGGCATCCGAGCAGAATCTTGTCGTTGACGTCGACGTCGCAGTCGTTGTCGTCTACTGCTACCTGCTTACAAATTAGATTGGCAGCCCCGCCCAGCCACTATGCCCCGCCCCAGCCCGCCACGCCCAGTCGGCACGCATAAAGCTTTCTTGCCGCAGTCAAATTAAATAAAATCCAATTTAAAATGAATTTTCGCAATTTCATTTACAACGGGCAACAGCAACACCAGAAAGCACCCCGCAGCCAAAAAAAAAAAGAAAAACAGAAAAAGAAAACCAAAGAACCAGAGAATCTGCCACCTCAGGCTACAACCGCACAATTTATGCAGAACCACCTGGCGGTGCGCTTATGGCACTTGCTTTCCCCTCCATCCCCTCCCTCACCAGGCTGTGCATCTTGTAGGTGCTCTCCTACTCTGACCCCATCGCTGCGGAGACTCGCATGCTGCTCTTGAGTTTTTAAATTGGAATTAACGTTTTTAATGATGGCAGCAATTTCTCTGATTATGTATGTATTTCATGCCCTGCTCTCAATGCCAAAAGGGTAGTATGACTTTGTAACAGGAGGGGAGGCACAGCGGGAGAGTTATCTGATTAACATCGTCTGTTTGATATTTGTATAAAAGTTGTAACATTTTGATTTATGAAATTAATTGTAGTCAAATATTGTAATTCTATTTTACAAAGAAATATTTGTTCAAATTTGCAGTTTCAGCTATATTTTAAGAATGAATGCCAAAATATTGAACATTTTTCCCATAGTGCAGTGGATAGGTGAATGTTGATTTTTAAAGTTGGCTTCAAGCAGCAAATATTTGTCTTGATGAGCTTTGTCTTTAATATTCAATTTTTTGATTTGTGTAGTACTTTGTTTGTACAATATTGCCAACAACTAGCACTTGAAAGCACACGATTGGGACCAGGCAACCGGCAGAGCGCATTAATTAATGCTTTTCCATTAGGAAAATCGTTAGCTAGTGCTTTCCGCCAGCAGCATGTTTTTGCAACTTTTCCATATTTTTTTCCATCTTACAGCGACCGAGTGTCATGCATAAAACGGGCGCAGTTTATTGCCATTTTTTACAGTTTGTCTATGACTTGGCAAGTGGCTGAACAGCAGGTAAAAGGCAGGTGGCCAGGAGGCCAGGAGGCGGGAGACAAGAAGCAAAACGGAATGGAAGGCAACGGAACATAGCCAGTCCTTGCTAAGCTGCTTGTATTTTATAATCCTTACGCCAAAAGCAAAAGCTTTATGACGGCCAAAGTGCAAAGTGGCTGGGAAAATTTATTTTCAAAACAACAACAACCACAACCACTTCTCTGAGGTGAAGTGTGACGCACGCAAAAGAGAGGAGCCAGAGAAAAATGGAGAAAGAGAGACAGAGAGAGAGAGAGAGAGAGAGAGAGTTGTGGAAGTACTTTGTGGATGCTCTGCTCTGCACTTAGCGGTGACACGCGTGGATTGTCAAAGCCTCAGCAGCTGAATAAAGTTAGTATATATTGCTATTTGGGGCTCAAAATAGGCCTTCTCCTGACTTGTTTTTGAATGCAGTCAAAGGATTATAAGAAAAGTTAGCGGCAATATGTGTATTAGATTCCATATAACGAGCACAAGATTAATTTAAAGCAACTTCAAATTGGATTTTAATCAAACCAACTTAAACTATGATAAACTATGCACTATACTCTTGACTTGAAATTATTCTCTTCCAATTGCTACGCTGCATGAAAAACTGATTGGATCAGAAACAACGAAGATATGCCATGGTCAATTAGTCGCACTTAGTAGAGGGGGGTTGTGTGCTGTCGGTAACGTCCGACTGTAGCCTCCGCTCAACTGATCTGCTTTTAGAATAAAGCACGATTTATTCAAGATCATTATTTTGTAAAACGAATTATTCTTTATTTTCTTGAGTCTACTTTTTCTAGATTCTTATATATCGAAAGCTTGTCTCGACTAGCGTCTAACTCAAAAACCGTTTCTTCTCTTCGAGTTTTGGCATTGCCACCTGGCTACACAGTTGCTCCTTATTATACCATTGAATACTAAAATGCCAAACTCTTGCTCAAATTTGGTTATTTTTAAATCTGTTTGTCTGCAATAATCCTGAAATAAGTCTTTATTATGTCGCCTTTGCTGCTTTACATCATCATCAAAGTCTTTTATCACTACATTTCGGCCAATTATAATGGACATAACCTCTAGGACTTAACTTAAGAATCCTTTTTTATGCCTGTGCCATTTAACCACACTT